>JAVTVY010050201.1:0-22417 GCA_036873755.1 Hanleya hanleyi | reverse complement strand
TTACCTTTCCCCGATAAAGAACAGAACACCGAAGATTAAAAATTGTATATTATCTGAACTAAACAAGGTAACATTTTGGTAGTAACCCTACAATATTGCAGAGGTCGGTGTCCGCATCATAGTGAACATTGTTGCCCAGGAAGCAGATCGGCTTTCATTCATGGTTTATGTATTCATGCACACAGCAACCTGCAGCCAAAGCTCAATGACATTGTTATTGTAGACATGTACAAGAATGAAGTCACTGAATCTGATTCATATTCATAATTTATTTGTGTGGCAATTGACAACCAGAAAATAATATAAGTAGCCTATAGGTCTTCTTCAAGATTACACGTATGCCTACCGGTACATCGAATAATTATTTTAAAATCCATTCAGCAATTGCACACAGAAAAATACCCTTACGTTACTAAAAAATTCAATCACAGACACAGAAAACCATTATTAACATCAAAAAATAAATTTACCTCCACTGCCTGGCCCAAACGGAAAATTATTTTGTCAACTTCAACAGGTCAGAGCAAAGCACTAAGTGGGGTATATATCCAATCTAATTAAAATTAAATCCTAACGGCTTCCCCATTTGGATATGTCGCTGTTAGGATCTAACCGGCTTGCAGTAAGGCGCGTGTTGACCGATCCCGAGAGGTTTTCATAGTGCTTTGGAGGGAACGTAATGACAAGTGCTTTCTGGTTGGCTCAGCCGAAGCACACGCCAAGCTGTGGGGGAATCTTCTGATGTTGCCGCCCACCCGCCAGGTTGGCTCCATAATGCGGGGTAGAATTATGGACTCGTCCTTGACGTAACCTTGAGTCCATGAACCTATCCCCCTGCCCGACTCAAGTAAAGTAGTTAAAATGCGGTTGTGATGTCATAAGACTATTAAATATTCATGAGCTGGGCGCTCCGAACACAAAATTCAATTGAAATCAGTAAGATCCTACATAGCGACATACGATTGGGGAGCATTGATAGGATATTAATTTATTAAGATTGGGTATATATCCCACCTAAGATATTAAATCAAAGTTTGGATATTGAAATATATCCTAATTGGGATATTTTCACCGATTTTCATACTAAACGGCAATGTCAGATTTCGGCATCAAAACTACCAAAAACAAGATAGAATCTACTTCACAAAACTGACAATACGATTGTATAATTTTGCTGACCTTTTCTCGTCGACATTATTATCTGTGCAATTGCAATTACGTGCAATACTTTTTGATGCTGTTGTTGCAGTATACGTCCCATCAATAACCACTGTTGTATGTCTTTAAACGAACAGAAGAACTACTATTACAATATGCCAGCTTGAACATATGGAAGTATGAAAAAAATATTCAAATTGCGATATTTTATCCCAATTGGGATATATATCCCAGTTAGTCCTTTTCCCTGACCTGTTCAACGAGCTGTCATTAATTACGGATATGGTAAGAATCAAGAACATTACTTTTGCTGGATGACAAATGATGCAGGACGGATAAAATCAGTCAATTTGAAAATTGCAGTAAAAAGGATGCTTTCGCTTGATGAAATAAATCAAGTTTTCCTTGCAAGAAATGTTTTCAAACTTAGCACACAAAACGGCGGCTTTCAGTCATGCCATGTGCATGCTTTCAGTCACGCAGTAGCGCGGAAACTTGCAACATTCATTTATTTGATAATATTAACACGTGTGCGCCGGGAAACAAGTAATGAATTCAGTGACGGGTATAAAACGTTTTACACACCTCGATCTGTCCGAATGTCACACTCGCACAGTGTCAAAACTCTCCAGTCGACTGATGGAACGAAAACGAAACTGCCTCCTCGTCTCTCCTTTTCAAACTCTCTCACCGGGACTGCACTATAATTTTGGCAGTGCGGTTCAGCCGATCTTAAAACATGACGTCTTTTCGTAAATTCGGTGTATTTCATTGGCTATCAGAACCGAAGATGAAGTGGGCATATTCCGTGACTACGACCTGTGCCATATTGACCAGTTTACAGACAAAACACAATCTTTCGAAGAAAATCTCTCAAGATATCAGCAGAAGTGTTGTCCAGGAAACGCATTCGACATATTCTTCAACATCTGCACCTAGAAACGGCTCGTCGTGAGATTAATTCAGAGAAATTATTCGAAACTAGGTCGAACTACTTCATAGCGCATTCAATAAACGGAGTGACGCGGAACTTTCAGTCATTCTCTCATTTTGCGCAGGGGTGTTGTAATGAAAACCATACCGCTTGGATAGATCGCACCTCTGAAATTACCCATAAGCCAGTTCACCTAGCATGGCAAGAAACAGGGAATTTTCCCTGTTTAAAAATGCGTGTATTTTCTGTACGTTTACGGCCGCCATCGTTTTTGTATTTCAATGTCTGTCTATGTTGTATACAAGCCTTTGTTTTGTGCAATTGTCAACCATGAAGGATAGGACGTTCTACGTACATATACGGAAATGAAATATGTTTAAAACAAGACCACTGCTCCCATCGTCACTAGGATTTTCAAAGGGAGGTGCGAATGTTTTCAATTTCCCATTTTTTACCATCCCAGGAATGCGCGCCATGAGCGACTTGTACCCCCCCCCCCTCCCCCCGGGGAAATTTAGAATTTTTACGCTTGATTTCCTGCATTTTAGCGTATTTTTAAGCTAACTTGGGGTTTGATATCTTATCTTCGGAATGAAATGCACAAAAACTGCAAATGCGGTACTTCCGTTTCATCATGAAATGTATACTGATAGGAACAGTTATGGGTATGATAACTCCTAGTAGTCACCAATCGCAGCACTGATATGCGGGTAATGCGCAGTCTCAGCACTGATATGCGGGTAATGCGCAGTCTCAGCACTGATATGCGGGTAATGCGCAGTCTCAGCACTGATATGCGGGTAATGCGCAGTCTCAGCACTGATATGCGGGTAATGCGCAGTCCCAGCACTGATATGCGGGTAATGCGCAGTCTCAGCACTGATATGCGGGTAATGCGCAGTCCCAGCACTGATATGCGGGTAATGCGCAGTCTCAGCACTGATATGCGGGTAATGCGCAGTCTCAGCACTGATATGCGGGTAATGCGCAGTCTCAGCACTGATATGCGGGTAATGCGCAGTCCCTCGTGTTCGTAAAATCTGCTAGAGCTGTTCATTTTTTTTATGCGTGAGTAATGCGCGAGTGATCACCATCCCCAATGTCCGTCTCACTTGAGTTTCACAATCGCTTTCTTGATGAAACCGTTAAGAGAGGGATGGAGACCCAGACCCATCGGGGTTGAAGTGACCTTGACCTCAATTTGGTATGTGACACATCATCTCCCCCTACTGTATCTATCTACGGACACACACACAAAAAAGTGTTTTTAATGATTTCCAGATTTTGAGGGTCACAGTGACCTTTGATCTTGGTATGTAACTTTTCCCCTAATGAATTCACCTACATAAAACATAGCAAAAATTCCACATGTTCGGGCCACAGTGACCTTTTTGGCCTCTCACCTGAATTTTAGTATGAGACACATTGTCTGGACCATTCTCCAGACCCAGGTCTATCGTGCCTTATTATAGACTCTGGAGATTATACTAGAAGCTCAAGTATTTGTATTACTCCTAATTGATGACCCCCATCGAGGGGATGATATCACTATTACATGTATTATGTTATTTTTTTCTATTGTGCCTCCAAATTCGCAAAATCCATACTCTATCAGGTTACTCCGAACTACAGATATTTGGTGATTCAGATGGGTTTATGTTTACACAATATATCAAGTTTGAATTCGATCTTATTCAAAGGATTTTTCTGGCGTACTCGTCGAAAGATTCAGTTTTACATGCCGTTTAGCTGTCTTGCGTGGCAGATGTTTATTTCACGTAATCACCCCTGACAACCAATGAACATTGATTTTTCTTGCAACAGAAACAGAAACTACAGAATACTACAGGCATGCCATATAAGGACTGTGAGAAATTTTAGTCACAAGCACAAAGGCAAATGCTTAGCAGAAATTATGAGATACGGTAGAATTGGGGGCACACACCCCATTATATATAACGGCTAGAGCCAGAGCTCGAGACGATGCGACTCCACCCAGTGTACTCATTCGCAAAAAATGCAATTGTGGATGGGAAACTCTCACAGACATGACAGATATAGACAGGACACTAACTTTTCTATGATTTCCTGTTTTTCTCACCTGGGCTTCCTTCTTTACATGTAATACTGTTATTTTTTTTGGTAAAACACAAGGGTTGTGGTAGAAATGACAATAACTATTCAGTGACATAGATAATATGTCACACTTGAAATAACTTTGAAAAACTCTCCATAATAGTTGCCTCGTGTACCGGGGCTCAATCTCATATGGTCACGTCATAAAATATTGGTATAAAAGCGGACATAGGTCAGCAAAAATGGTCATAACCTGTGTCGCTAACATCTCATGTCAGGTCAAATTGCTAACTGTCAAACCGCACACACCTCTACGACCGTACAACCTATGTTATAGGCCTTTGTCTGCTTAAATACCAATACACTGTGATGCCACCCTATGCGATTGAGCTCTCAATGGAATGCATAGTATTAAACCGTTTTAATGGGAAATATCTATCTATTCTTTTTCTCAGAAATCTGGTTAATAAAGACTATTTTGGACAATCTGCAGGTTATTATTTTATTAACTCCGGGTGAACTCTTAGCAGCAAGTAACGAATATACAACAAGAATCCAATACTGAAATGTCTACAATATGCACAGGCCGATAAGTATTACAGAATATTCTTAAATGAAAAATAGTTCATTATGTCATGCCTTAATTAAACTACATGCACTGAGAACGTTATCATCTCGGGGTCGGCATACTGGTTTGCTGGACATCCCTCTTGATGACCTCGTTGACCCCTTGAAACAAAGAGGATATGGCGGGACTGAGGGACCAAGTTAAGATTAATACAGATTTACTATACCAACTAAACTTTGTTATGCCACATAGGCAGATGTACTATCCTCTAATAGCTTTTAAACAATCTTCAATTATTTATGAATTTTTGCGTGAAAAAGGGTGATGGTCCATCATCTTTTTATGGAGATGATGCCTGGCCATCACCCTTTAAAGGTGATGCAAAAAAGTGATGGCCAATGTCGCCATCCTTCTAGGGTGATGGCCCAGGTCGTCACCCTTTTAGGGTGATGATCATCACCCTTTTAGGGTGATCTCCTACAAATTTGCACTCATTGCTGGTCTCCCTTTTAGGGTGATACCCATCACCCTTTTAAGGAGATGGTGGAAAAGGGTGATGGCTCTAACTCAACACCTTTTTGGGGTGATGCTGTCATCACCAGTCATCACCATTTCAGGGTGATAAATATCACCTTTTTTCTGGCTGTACACCACTGCTAAGTTTTGATCACTTTAATACAATAATAATCTAAATAGATTATTCATCTCGCGTATTACAGGATCATGAAAATATACATATCGTTAGTTCTGTAAAACGAAAAAAGCCGTTTTATTGCAATGTTTACCGGAAAACGTGAACACGATTTGCTGAGAATTGTGCTGAAATTCGCCTGCGAGGTGTTGGAAACTAGGGCAGGATTCCCGGCAAATCGTGTTACGCGTTTTCCGGTAAACACTACAAAAAAAAAAAACGACTGAAGATACCGAACATATATTTATAATTTCATGATCCTATAACACTCGAGATGAAAAATATGCATTTAGCTTTTTATTGTATGAATGCGTTAGGACAGTGATCGGTATATCGAGGAAAACTTCTGGAAAATCAACACCATTTTTTCTGGTAAACTTTCCACCAAGAGTTTCAAAGAAATATTTATCGAACTATATCTTTCAGAAACGGGTATGTCTTCAGGTTTAATAATAATTATACGGAATCAAAATTGGATAAATAATGGTAAAGTTATCATCTGTTGGTTATCTTTTCCATCGTATTCAATATATTTCCAGCGAAATAGACCATCTCCGCCTTAGAAAACTTGATCAACCTGACAAATGCTGTCACACTTATCCATATTTAGTGGTATGTACAATGTTTTACACCATGTCACAAAATCCCACTCCCCAGTCCCACTCTCGAGAGATTTGGGGTGAACATGCATGATATGGAATGATGTAAACGCCCACTGACAACCCACCTTCAAAGAGAGAAGGAGAGAAAATTAACCCCAACAGTGTACAATTGAGAACGTCCACCCCGAGCTAGAACAAAAGAATGGCTGTTTAACCTTCCCTCTCTCCGCTGACTGATTGGGGGCAATATTTGTATGCTTCAACATTGCCGAAAGTTCGTTTTGGTGAATATATTTGTTTCTGTTAGCTGAAAAATTCTGAAACTTTCGTATGTTTTATGAAATGATTATCGTCACCATATATACGTAAAAAAAAACAACGGCCAGGAAAAAGTTTTATATTTACGGAGATTATTCTGTATTTCTCAACTGCCTGTGACGATCGAGGCGTGAACTTCCCGAATGGGTATTCTACATTTTATTCTCCCACCCACAGGAGCACAGCGATGCCTGGAGAGCCGCTATGGGGGTGTTTACATAACATAACAGTGTACGTGAATTTTACGTAGACTATATCAGACGCATCGTCGATCATGATTCAAGTGTACGTTTTCAACATCTCACCGTCGGATTTCAGCACAATTCCTGGCAAATCGAGCTACACCTTTTCCGTTAAACATTACAAGAAAACGGATGAAGACACAGAAATGATATTTATAGTATCATGATTCATCTGTTTCATTCGGTAACCTCTTCTGTCGTAATATTATTTTTTTTCTCCGCGGAATAGATACGCCGTTTAACTTTCCTTTCTGATACAATGACATATGAGCTTGAGTGGCGATCATCTCTATTATATCCTACTGAAAAGAACAGAAAAAGAATTAACGATTTGTACTCGGCTAACAGGTAATTTTCAAGCAGTTGACAGCCACAACTTCTTGTTGGTTTGTCCGTCAGTTTTTTTCAAGTGACACAATTTTTTTACATCACCAAATTATTGATGATGATCCTTAACCAGTTGCATAGCGCCAATTTCATTCAATATATCTTATTCTATTGTTCTCACCTGTGATCGTCTTCCCATCGTCTACGACACGTTATAGTAAACAGCACGCGCATGCAATGATCAAATTATGCCTTTTGAGAGTGATCGAAACCGGAAACTCTCAGCTCGTCACAACAAACGAAATACAACTTCGCGCGTCTAACACACACATTCTAAATATATCATCTAGAATAGCCCCCGAAACACGGACTAACATGGCTTTGTGTGGAATGAACCGTGAAAACTGTCTCAATGGATTATTCAAGGCGATAAATTGATACATGCGTCTAAAACATACATACATTCATACAATTCACAATATGGCATAGTGATATTTGAATGCATGTTGGCTTAGCCGTGTACATTGAAGAAACAGTGTTCGTAATGGCCGAATTCAAATCGGTAATGCTAACACAAAATCCAATATTCGGTACCGGATCCAAACAATGTCTAACGCTTTGTTTTTCATATTATTTTATTTTCGTGTGGAATACATACATAAAGTGATTCAAAATGAATATAAAATGAAATGGGCATTCAGAGAACTCGCAGGCTACGCCTGCAGAATCAGTAAATGTAGCAAAACTGAATTAGGCCTTTGGCAGATTTTACGGTTTGGTTCAGTTCAATAGAGGCTATAAGGAAAGAGCATCACAATTTGTACTTGGACGATGGGTATATTCGACGAAGACCATCTCACTCCGTGATTATTAATACCTGGAAACTGTTGAGCTAACTGATTTCACAAGAACATGCATTCCTACCAGTTGGAATAAAGAATGAATGAAGAAAATCAGTCTTCTCCTGGTAATTTTGACAAAAATCAATATTTCAATAGGATATACACATCCCCAAAGCCAACTAAACATGTCTACAAAGTTTCAGAAATATCCATGTCAAGCTACTGGCCGTTTAACGAGAACACTGTGCATTTTTGATACATGTTGATGGCTGTTTAGTTTTCACAGATTGTATACACGTGATATATCATGTGTTATGCGTCATAAAAATGTCTTGCAACATACACACTCAAGTGACAATATATTATTGTCTGGATACTGTGCAATATAGTATGGAAGCTGAGGTGGCCTATTGGTTCCGAGCGCTTGCATTTACTGTTGGCGATCTGATGCCAAATGCTGATGGCGCGGGTTCGAGTCCAGCTCGAGACTGCAGTTAGTGCACGATATGATAAATGTAACTCCGTTCGAGCCATTCCTTCCAGAGTCTCGGAAAAGATTAACGTTTGATCTGTTTCGGTGGCATTTTCTTTCGCTGCTGTCTTTCCCCTAATTTTTCATTGCCCTTCTCTGACATGTCAGAGAAAAGGTAACCCAGCCGTGTTTGACATGCATGTCAATTTTTTCAACATACATTTGGTAACTTTTCATTTTTTCTCTCACCCTCTTCTGAAAAAGGTAACAACATCACCATGTTTTAGTAACATTCGCTACATTAGCTGGGGATTTCCATCAGGGCACACGTCCGGATTCCGATTCAAAAGTAGATTACGATTTTTGACATGATGATGTGTTTGTCGCGCGCGCTTTTTCTGGAGTTGCCAAGAAAATAGTTTCGAGACAGGTCGGTACAATGAGGGTCGAAGGCTGGAAATGTGACTGGAGGATTACAAGATAAACAATCGGGATATTTTAATCAATTTTCATAACTAAACAGCAATGGCGAATTTTAGCATCTAAACTACAAAAAATAAGATAGAATCTACTTCACAAGACTGTCAATGCGATTGTTAGCCCGAAAACATCGGCTAAGGAGTCTATTTTTTTTGGTTGTTGTTGCTGAATCGGACTCCTTAGCCCGAATGACTGATAGAGCATGAAATGGAAATAAATAAATAAGACGTCAGTCGTTCGAGATCTTTAGCTGCACACGGCGTGGGGAATTGAGACAGAGGAGCAAAAGGCATTTTATCGAATAAATAATATGATTTGGCATCTCGAGCATTATGACAACCACCTAATGACTCCTTTAATTAGATGGAATCTGCCATCAAACACGGATTTTGTCAACAAAAAAACAGTTGTGTTTCTTTCTCCACAGTTTACGGTCAAATGAGAATGCGCAGAATGGGGTTGACCTTTTGACTCACGTCACCAAGAAATCGATCCATGCTGGTTTTAAATCAATTGCGACGTGATAATAGCTAAGGTCATATTCTCACGAGATGTCAGAAAGGCGCGAAAACGTTAAAATCAATGGAGGTTTTTTCTCACACATTTGATCACATTTTGTCAGCATCAAAACAGTCATGATAGATGGTACATGGACAAAGAAGCTCAGGTCGGTCAAACTGTATCAAATCGACATATTTTTTCTCTCCCGTTTCGTTATTTTCGTCAGCGAAAAGGCGCTTTTCGCAACATCAGTTTTTATCGCCAAATTTTAACCTACCCTCGATCTGAGCTGTGATAGGAATGCCACGCCCCCTTATATTTACCTATCACAGCCAGAGTTTCTGAGTTATGCGATTGTATAATTTTACTGACATTTTCTCACAGGGACAAGTTTCTACTGGATTGCATATACATACCCATCTCACACCACAGTATTTTTCACTGGTGCTACAAGAAAACATCACATGGTGCTATATTCCCAAAACGCTGTTGTTCTCTTATGCTTGAGAAAGTAGACGACGGGCGGTGTTGTCCGACTCATTGATGCAGGGTAGGGCAAAAAAACAAAAAAACAATAGTAAGGTAGGTAGAAGTAATATGGGCAATTCCAGCGTGACTCAGGTTACATTCAGAGCCCCAAGAGCAAATTCAATTTGCTCAGATTTTAATATAAATGACATGTGATAACCCACATTCAGCAGTTATTTACTTCAGGGTGAGACCTAACCAATTACACGACCAGTTGATTGTCTACGTTCAAATTGTAACTTTTATGTACAAAAACAAGAGCGTGACTCAGGTTACGAAAAAAAGACATGACCCCCAGACCACTATTGTTCAAACAAGATTTCTCTTCAAATTAATTGTGTGAGAGAATTCATCAAACTTTCATTAAACAAAGTACATCGGTAGCTAAATATTTGTGCAATATTGAACCTGATATATAATAGTAACAGGGAGATAATTAAAGAAGATCGCGTGACTCAGGTTACTGTGACTCAGGTTACAGTTTGTCCGGGGCTAAACATTGATGAAAAACTTTACTCAAAACAGAACATGCAACACTAGTAATACTGGAACAAAGCTATATGATAATTCTAAATGTATTTGGATAGAAGAAGTTGCTTTATATCAGGTTTAGTTACAAGAAAACGAAATGACCCCCACACCACTATAGTTCAAATGAGATTTCACTTTGAATTAATTATGTGAGAGAATTCATCAAATATTGATTAAACAAAGTACATCTATAGTAAAATATACGTGCAATATTGAACTTGATATATAATAGCAACAGGGAGATAATAAAAAAAGATTGCGTGACTCCGGTTACCGTGACTCAGGTTACAGTTTGTCAGAATCTAATCGTTGACACAAAACTGTATTCAATACAGAATATGCAACACTATTAATATATGAATGATGCTGCATGATAATTCTAAATATGCTTGGTTAGAATACACAGATTTTTATCATGTTAAGTTCATTATTACCTCTCCATCACTGCAGTATCATGGTCCAGTTTGTGGAACACATGCTATGTGTAGTATTTTAGATGTACGTCTATGATAGGACTCAATCAGTAAGACCAATTCAAAAGAAACAATTCAACGTGATGTATGTGCAGTTCGATACACACATACACTCTAGAAGAACTGGCATAAATGCAAGCACGTTTGCACCCAAAAGAATCCAAATGCAAATATCACACAAACTAATGCCAGTTCTGGAAATGATTTGCCTACATTGTATATTGAATCTACGGTCTTCATTATCAATAGGAATGATTGGTGTAGTTTATATCTTGTTTCGAGGACAAATGTACATGAATGACAGAGAAGAGTTCAGCAATCCAACTCTTAATATCAAGGTGCAGTGGAACTACATAGAGCAAAATCCCAAATTAGGATATTATGCACAAATGTGTATAGTCATACTTGAGGGTGGAAAGAATCACAATATAACTGATCAAAATTTTGGTCTCAAATATGTATGTCATCAATGCATATGTATAGTAGTTTTTACAGCTGTAAAGTTGCAGTTATTTTCTTTGCATTATGTGTAATGAGATGCCCATCAAACGTGACTCAGGTTACACGTGACTCAGGTTACAATTTTCAAAGTACCAGCATTTTTTTTCTATTCAATATATATGAGCAGCTTTATCAGAAATGACTGAGGCATAAGTAAGACAAAGAAGTTATGAAATATTTCTCTAATGCTGCTCTGGGATTTTTATCAGTTTAGAAACAAATCATTTTTCGTGACTCAGGTTACATCATATAACATGATAGCATAGAACTGTCTATGCTACATAAACTAAATGGAATTTCAGCTACCTGCATTTTCTGGTTAAAGTACATGATTAGGCCAATGTATTGTAGACAATAGATAAAGATTTATTCAATGAAGTAAGAGTAGCCAAGATGACAAATCTACCCTATGATGAACAGAGAATTTTATGCTATTTTGCACGACATTTCATCAAAAAGTAGAAGTCTATTATTGGATTAAAACCCACATAAAATATTATTTCCACGAACTTAGGAATATAAACTATGTTATAGGAAAAGAATTAGTAGCATACCATTAGGTTTATTTTTTACTGATCATGTCCATGTTTACACGGAATTGCCCATATGTTCATTATACACTGGAGAAACATGGTATTGTTATGTGCAACCCTTGTGTGAGCGACACAGCTGATGCGACTAATTTAAATACATGTTCTACGGAGGGTAGGTCTTTCAGAACCTAGATCTATGCCTTTGTTTTAGTGTCCATCACCGTAGAGCAGAAATTCCTCGACAAATGCCAGAGAGGCACATCAGTTTCAAACTTGAATCCTCCACAATACGTGTATGACCGCGCGGATTCCTCAGTATTACACGGCGACTGGTAGCTCCGGTAGGGCCTTTTTCTTTATTGCTTTTTAGCGCGCAAACTTGTTTTCATGCAATATAGAAAATGGCTGCACATGCCGCACCAGAGCTATGGCACTGGCAAACCAACAGTATAAGCTTACTGCACTACGGTACCGTACATCGTGTACTCGAAGTTGGTTCGGTTGTTGTGTTCACTTAGCGTATATCTATGGTCGTTATGGACGCAGAACCACCGACCAAACATTCTAATATCTCCAATATACAGTTTGATAAAACTACATACATAAAAAAAAGATACCCTGCTCTTGTACATTACCATATGAATGAACAAGTAAGCTTACTGTATCAATTGGTGAGTCTCTGAGTTCACTGTATGCTTCAATTTTAGTCATAGTTATGGATCATATTTTGAATGAATCCAAAATATATTTATGTTCACAGATTCATGAATATCAGTAGGCCGTAACATTTCTGTGAAGAATGGCAGAAAGAGACCAAGAAGAGATGCCGTTTTTTGAGGGTTCTTTGGAATATCCAGCATCAACGGTAGAACAGGAATTCCTTGACAACTGTTGGAGAGACACAGTAAATCCACACCTGAATCCTCAGTGTGACCACGTGATTTCCTCAGTAACACTGGGACGGGTTAAACAGGAGGCCACTGTACTACATAATGCTCTCGACTCTTCATCCCCCATGGGTTCAAACAGTGGAAGCAGTCAACAGTCATTGGAAAACTCTGTTGGGGTTCGAGTGAAGCAAGAATACCCGGATGTTCACTGGGCTGATTCTGTGCCCTGTACATCTGTAATAACAGGACATGAACATACATTAGCCCCTCCATTGAGCCAAATAAAGATGGAAGATGAGAACAGCCTCAAATCAATTAAATCAGAGTCCGCCATGTCCGAACCCAAGGTAAGCATGGTATCAGGGCATCTATATAAATATATGTATATGTATAGTACAGTCACGTCGCCAGTTCTGATCCAGTGTCAGTTCTGACCCACTTCCCAAAAACATTGCTTCTTGTCACAACCAAGATCATGCGAAATATCAAAACATTTGATGCATTCGAACAAGTTGATCAATCTTCCAATCATGGTTAAATTATATTGCGCATCGACTGGTTTTGCTAGGAGGTATCTTTACAGACCCACTTCATACACAAGACTACGTTGGTATGAGCACAAACGTATGACCCGCCGTCATGAAAAAACAGTGTCGTCTGCTGGCGCGTTCGATCAAAGTGTTGATGGTTTTTTTTCTCATATATAATTATCATCTACGACGTATCTGTCATAAATGTATTTACTCTAGTGTCACTCGAAAGGCTATCCACCCCATCGTTGACAACAACTGACGGAGCCAGTTCCGAACCACCCTCATCCATGGATGGCCAAGCTCGGTCATACCATGGCCTAAAAAGGTCTTGCGATTGCATCGTTCACTACGTGAATTCGTAGCTTGAGTATTGATTTTTTTCTTTAATCTGTTATTCAGAGGTAGAATAAATAAAACTGTCAACGAATTAACAGATTCTCCAGTAGGTATACACTTATAAGTCATCGAAGATATTTCAGTGTCCAACCTATCTTGCCAATATGATCAGCTGGACCATGTCTCTATCACCTTACAACCCTTCTGAGATGAAGACATGCAAAACGAAATATCCGATAGGACCCTATTTTTTGGCAAAGTCAAATTGACGATTACATTTGTACATATCTGGGTCAAAGGTCCATGTCTAAACGAGGCTGGATCGGAACTGGCGAGATTGGATCGGAACTGACACCTCTCATTAGGAAATGTAATCTTATATTCCCTACAGTTCAATTCATCATCAGCTAAGTTACTGTGGTAATAAATTTTATAGACAATTGTACTCCGATCCTGATATTGATTTTGCCAATAAAACCATTTCGTTTTGAAACATGTGAAAATTTCACTTTGATGGGCCGGAACTGGCCACGTCACTGTACATCTATGATTGGTTGGAATTTCTAATATTTTTTTCCACAGGCTAATCACAATCTTGGATTTTATTTTATTTTTTTTTTTCATTTTTTATTTGAACTGACAAATTAAACGTTGTACAATTGATGCATTGTTATTTCAATAAAACTCCATAAATTGATGTAAATATCCAAGGTGGTCAATCATCGATGTGGTCTAGGTGCTGAGGTATGTAAGAGAGGAGATCAATTTTCAATGTTTGACAACTAAAAATCAACCATATAACTTCACATGACTATAGGATTTCCATGTTTCGACGTTTACTCCATCAGACATACACGATGCTCATCCCCCTGGTGGTTTTTGTCTTTGGCAGCCATTTTGCCTGTTTTTTTTTCTTTTGGGTTAGCTCCCTTTCCTAGGTTAAGAGATAGGGATTTCATTTAAAAGCCTTCTAGCCGAGAATTTTGAACACCAACATCCATCCAATTTGATAAATTTTGATAGACATTGTAATTATCTGCAAACAGTTAGAATATATGAATATGAAAAAGTTAAATACTATGTACACGAATTTTTCATGAATATGCTTCAAAACTAGGGCTATTGTGGATTATCAAATTGAACATGGGTCAGTTCATTTAACGTTGCCTGTAGCTAAAAAATGCACACCAACCTATATTGTTTTTCTTTGTTTTCCGTCATATTACACAAATATGAACGCAACAACATACATTGTTCAAAAAGTTAATTACTTTGATTTACCAGCAGCGGACATCCTTAACATCAGATGAGTTATCTGTTTGAGCTGATCTGTCATCACAGTTCCCGAGTTAGCGTATCAAGTTCTGCTTAAGCCGGTGCTTATGGACTTGTGAATACTGCATCGTCTCCACGTGAACTTGTGCAATGAAAGCACGGCTGAAATACTAAGGTTAGGTCCCAGAATCCATGTCAAGTGCCGACGGAAGCTTTCCTGTAGAGTCATATTGTTGCTGTTTATTCGCCCGACGTAATCAATTTTTCCCACCTCTTGCATATCGCTCCAATTCACAGGAAAGCCACCTCTGCACCTCACATTGTGACTAGAATACGGATTCTAGGATGTAACGTTGGTATCTCAGCCGCACTTTTATTGTAGCTGTTCATGTCGAAACTATGACGTAAAAACACAGTCCCTAGCAATTAGATACGCTAGCTCGAGAGCTGTGATGACAGATCAGCTCAAGAAGGTAACTGATTTGATGTTAATGGATGAACATTGAGCATCTCGTGCAATACAATAGTAATCTCTGTTTATTTTTTTATTTATTTATTTTTTATTTTTTTCAGCTTGAATTTGACGTCAATAACACACATTCTCTGTCATCTGACCTCACTGCATGCCAAACTCTGATTCCTGTTACATTGTATGAAGTTCAAACAACACCAGCGTGTGATGTGTCAATGGAGGGAATCATTGAAATGGATGCTGAAGATGCACATACTACACTGAAGAATGAAACAAAATCCCCTGTAAAGAAGAGTCCCCTCAATGATACAGGCAACTGTAATGATAAGTATGCAGTGTTAGAAACTGATGAAATTTATTACACGTGTACTATGTGCGATTATATCTGCACGAGGCAATCTAAGCTCATTAGACATATGAGACAGCACAAAGAAGAGCAGTCAAACATTGAACAAGATATAGATAAACCATACGTCTGTTCACTGTGTGATTATATGTGTGCCAAAAAGTTTGACCTAGTTGAGCACACGAGAACACATAAAGATGAGGAAGAAAAGCCGCACAAGTGCTCTTTCTGTGATCACAGGAGTGCCCGGAAATGTAACCTCGTTACTCACATGCGGACGCACACCGGAGAAAAGCCTCACATGTGCTCAGTGTGTGGTTATAGAAGCGCCAGAAAATGTCATCTTATTCAACATATGAGAATGCACACTGGGGAAAAACCATACAAGTGTTCCCTGTGTGCTCACACCTGTGCTCAGAAAGCTCAGCTGGATGCTCATTTGAGGACACATACTGGAGAAAAGCCATACAAATGCCCCCACTGTGAGCATAGCTCTGCTCAAAAGCGAGAACTTGAAAGGCATATCAGAACACACACCGGCGAAAAGCCATACCAATGCTCTGTCTGTGATAACAGGTTTCCAGATAAAGGCATGCTTAACTTGCATCTGCGAAAGCATACCGGAGAGAAGCCATACAAGTGTTCCAGGTGTGATTTTAGCTGTGCCTATCAATCAACGTTCAATGCGCATGTAGAAAAACACACTGGAAGCACGGCGTATACATGTTTTATCTGTGGCTCTATCTTGACGACCAGAAATGGATTCGTCACACATCTGACTAGACACACAGGAACAAAGTCACAAAAATGTCCCTTGTGTGATTATAGATGTTACGTGAAATCTGAACTTTCGAGACATATGAGATCACACACTGGGGAAAAGCCACACATATGTTCTCTATGTGGTCACAGGTTTGCCCAGAAAACTAAACTAGAGAGCCACATGCGAATACACACTGGAGAGAAACCTCACAAATGTCCGCTGTGTGAGTTGAGGTGCTCCGATAAATCTGCCATTGTCAAGCATATGAGAACACACACTGGTGAGAAGCCATACCAATGCCCCGAATGCGATTATAGCTGTGGCACGAGTTCACAGCTCGGTAGACATAAGTTCATTCACAGTGGAGACGAAATGCCATATAAATGTTCCCTATGTAATTTTGGCAGTACTAGGAAGCCCGACCTTGTAATCCATATGAGGATTCACACTGGAGAAAAGCCATACAAGTGCTCTCTGTGTGATTACAAAGCTGTTCAGAAAGGACATCTTGACAGGCATTTGAGGAAACACACTGAACATAACCTATAGCGTTAATACACTTAGCTAGCGTTGTTCTCGTTTCGTAATTGTAGCTTTGTCCATGATAGAAATTATTATTTCCTGTCAAACGCAAATTGCAGACAATAATTTCGATGACTATATCTAAATATAGTCAAAGCGGTACTAGATATTGCATCACCGCAAATATAAAACAATAAAAGATATTATATGAAGGACCATTTGAATAAAATACAATGCTCATTGTCTACACAACAAAGCAATATCTTTAAACCTAGTTGCAAAGGAAAAGCAAACTCCTGTTGAACGGACATTGATTGAAGATTGAATGAGAAGAACATTTATTTCCAATTATTTTTAGGATGACACTTTCTCAGTAAAGCACAAATACTAGTGCTGGATGGGCCGGTCCCCGTGCGAGACTCGAACCCGCGTCCTCAGAGTTTGGCACCAAATCGCCAGCAGTAAATGCAAACAGCCTAGACCACTCGGTCACCTCATCTTCCACAAAAGAGGAAGTTCGGAGATCGGAGTCCAGATTAACTTTAACTTATAGTTTTTTTAGCAATGACCTGGTATATTTGTTGATAATCAGTCTCGTTCAGCAATATATATAGCAAGCATATTTCGATATGTCAGTGGATATTCTTCCATAAAGACAGTTGAATAATGCTATGGGGGTATCCAGCCTCGAACTGAAGCGATGATATAGTTAGGATGTGTAAGCCAATTCATCCTGCTGATGATCGTGCTATTATACCGTCCAGTTAAAGGTCCAATATCTAGGCTATGCAAGAGATCAAAATATAACAGACCGACAGACAGACAGAACATATTCAGAATACAGCAAAGGATTATCTCATTTTTAAGAACCTATCAGATTTCATAATCCGGTCACTCCGCTCTCATTTTCATTTTTCGGTTATCGGAAGCGCATTAAGAAACACAAAACATAAGCAAAACGGCTTCAAATATCGCTCCAATTCAAATAGTAATGTCATTTTTAAAGTAAACAGCTGCCTGGATCACTCCAGTGGTTGCCTGATAACCCCAGCATGTACGGGAAATTCCTCTATAGTTCCATGCCAAAAATAGCACAAAACAACAAGTGCATAAACAGGACCGACTCTGTTTACAAACCTCAGCTTCCCAGGTCACAGAGTGCTTTATCAGTCAACATAGTAACACGAACTACAATTGAGAAAACAAATTAAAGGAGGGCTAAGGTACAGCATCATAACAACGATCGAGATCATGATTTTTATATGCCACGACTGTCTGTGCAAAGGGAGGTAAATCTGTATAGTCTTGCCTGGCAACATGGTTTTGTTCTATGTTAATAAATCATAGTATATTTTTGCCGTATATTTAAAAGTCGTTGCATGATGCACATGGAAGTAACGTCAAGACCGACAGTGACGCCATCGCAAGCATGCTCGAGTTAAAACAATCATTCGTCGGAGAAAAGCTACAATGTCAATCGGCGCTCTAATTAGAAAGAACGCTTGCTCTAAACACGACTGGAGTTGACACATGACACACTTCAACATAATCAGTTCAACTAGTAAGTTCCGAACAGGTCAGGCATTTGAACATCTTGGCTCCCTGAATGTCTCCACTCTGCACATAGCAGAAGAAGGTTAAAACGTCATCAGTTATTCATTTTCGAGGGATGTAGTGGTGGACTAAGTGGTCATTTACACACGCGTTTTCCCCACAATATGACACCGATATATAGTGGAACATTCGTGTACCAGTGAGTGTTACAGCAATGTAACAATTTATGTTGGACCATCATGGTACCATTTGATGTTGCCGACGATGTAACATTATATATTGGTACATCATTGGCGACGGCTGTCGGTCCAAAATGTATACGGTTTGGATTGTTCCAGTGTCGGTCCTACATTGGCTCTCGTTTGTTTGAAGGTAAGAATAGCCATCCTCGGTATATTGTACCATCATTGTACCATTTTAAAATGGATAAATATTGTAACATTAAAAATTTAGGAAAATAAAAAGAACTCTTTGTTAATCGGAGGTAAAGAAGGTCGTCAGTTTGGAGTTACGTGCGCGTCCGCTTTCAAATTTGGATTTTTTGGGGGGATGGAGTGAATTACGAGTTACGGCCCTTGAACCACACTGTCTGGCTGACAGAAAAAAACACTCACCACATCTTCAGCTCAGTCAAACCGATTTATTTCATATTTTGGAAGTCCGATGTCGGTTCTGGGTATGCTGATTCAAAGACTTGAGCCATGCGCTCGAGATATCAAGTTCAACTATCCAAAAGAGAGAACATTTTGATCTACAATTTGGCATTGAAACTCAGGAACAGAAAACGAACGAAATCGGCACAACAACAACATCAAGAAACACCTGCCTGTGCCGATTTTCCGTATACGGCGAATATTCCACCCGCTATGACAGGCAGGACCAGGTAAATAATTTCATCACTCTGAAATATAGCAGGGGGTCGGTTTAAGCGCAAGCGTACATCCAAATAATAAAAGAAAGGCTGTCTTTTGTACCCCCTCCCCTCCCCCGCCCATGCATGCACACACAACTCGTCCTAATGTCGAGCTTATAGCAGCTTACCTGGGGATTCACACGTTTTCAGGGCAAGTCTGATGCTTGTAGGACATGATCAACCCACTATTATTCCCTCCCTCTCCATATTCCTTCCTGGACATATTCCTCTCTGGACATATCCCCCCCCCCCCTCCACCCCTTACTATTTTCAGATATTAAAAAGATATATTTTATGTAATTTTGTTTCCTGAAAAAGTTCCCCAAAAATGACCAAAGTCGATTGGTCGAAAGCCCCGGCGGCCATCAAGATTGATATGAAAACCTTATACGGTCTGGACCCACTGAACCAATCGATGCGAGACTTGGCATACATGTTCAATGACCAATGCGAAGGCACAAAGCTTTTTATCAACTGTTTATCAGGGTGAGAGATTTGTAGTTTGATAACAAGGATAATTATCAGTAATCAGTATACCGGTAACCCAGCTGACAAATCACAATAATAAATGTCAGTAAGTTTTTGCTTCTAGAATTATCTGAGAATGAAACTGGAAAACACCATGAGAAATAGAAAATTGCCCAAGAACAAGAAAATATCCCTTGCCCCTTAATGTAGGTCCATCTATAGTCCAATCTTGAACGTAGATCGACTGGGACTACATATGGGCCGTCTAATGGCGAATGGGGAGGATTAGAATATCTGACCACCCACCTGACACCCGAAAGAACCTACAGTTGGCATGGATAATTCCCCTTTGAATCCTATAACTAGATTTAGATTTTTTTTGGCGGGGGCACCTGGCTCAGACCTGATCGTCCATGAAGTACACCCAACCCCCTTCCTAAAAGAAGTTATAGCTGAACCAAGCCTATAGTAATGACATGGATGTAGGGAGATCTTCTTGGTTGGTGACTTCACTGCAGGACAAAACTTCGTCCACCATTCTGATGATGCTATTTTACTAATCATTTAAAAAGTTTACACTTTGATACAAGTAGTATATATAGGGCAACTAAAGTTAATTTTCCCCCGGATGTAAAAATGACGTCACAATTGAGGGTGTGGCGCCATCTCTACACTATGGATGCAAGGGAGACAACTCGGGCATTGGGGGGTTATTGGGGGGGTGTGCATTGACAAAAAAAAAAAAAAAAAAGTTCCGGCAAAAAAAAAAAAAAAAAAATGTATTCATGCGCGGTGATGCGGTTTGGCCGCGGTTTTGGCGGTGATTCGGTCTCGGGAAAAAGCTTCCGCGGAGAAAAAGTAGTCCCTAGATAAAATGGTCCGATGGGGTCGAGTGAGGCATCAAAGTGAAGCTTAGGTGAAGGGGCATCTAATGGGTTGGGTGTGGGGTTGACATATCGGCCTTCTGCGCATGCGCGGCGGCCGAAGGGTATGAAAATAGCCTTTTTGGAGCTATGGGAGCCCCTATTTGACCGATGGGGTCGAGTGAGGTATCAAATTGAAGGTTAGGTGAAGGGGCATCTGATGGGCTGGGCGCGGGGTTGAACTATCGGCATTCTGCGCATGCGCGGAGGCCCAAGGGTATGAAAATAGCCTTTTTGGAGCTAGGAGATTGACTACTGGTCTAGTGGGGTGGAGTGAGGTATCGATGTGAAGCATTCGTGAAGGGGCATCTGATGGGCTGGGTGTGGGGTTGAAATATCGGCATTCTGCGCATGCGCGGTGGCCCAAGGGTATGGAAATAGCGGTTTTGGAGCTAGGGAGTCCCTAATGGGCCAATGGAGTCGTATGAGGTATCAAAGTGAAGCATTCGTGAAGGGGCATCTGATGGACTGGGCGTGGGGTTGAAATATCGGCATTCTGCGCATGCGCGGTGACCCAAGGGTATGGAAATAGACGTTTTGGAGCTAGGGAGCCCCTAATGGTCCAATGGGTCGAGTGAGGTATCAAAGTGAAGCATTCGTGAAGGGGCATCTGATGGACTGGGTGTGGGGTTGACATATCGGCCTTCTGCGCATGCGCGGTGGCCCAAGGGCATGAAAATAGCCTTTTGGGAGTTAGGGGAGCCCCTAATGGTCCAATGGGATCGAGTGAGGTATCAAAGTGAAGCATTCATGAAGGGGCATCTGATGGACTGGGTGTGGGGTTGAATTAGGGTCATTCTGCGCATGCGCGGTGGCCCAAGGGTATGAAACTAGACGTTTTGGCATCTAGGGGAGCCCCTAATGGTCGAATGGGGTCGAGTGAGGTATCAACGTGAAGCCTAGGTGAAGGGGTATTTGATGGCTGGGTGGCTGCATGTAAAATTGTTCCTGAAAACAAAATACGGAACACGGACTTTATCGAAAAACCTGGAAAAATGCCTATATGGGGTATGAGGGGTATATAGGTCGCCGGGCTTAACGGGGCTTGTCTATCAACAGAGTTATCTTCCCCTAGTTCCAGGGTGGGTGTATGTAAAAATTTTCCTGAAAAATACGGAATACGGACTTTATCCTAAATTACGGGAAAATGCCTATATGGGGTATGGGAGGTATAGGACCATCCTGGGAAACGTACTTCTATACATTTGCGGTAGGGTTGTGGGGTCTCGTTTTACTCGTCTCGTCATTTAGAACATGATAGGAAGTGTCCCTGTGCGAATCGGTGAAATTTTTGAAAAGTACGATATAGCCTCATATAGTCCCATACTGAGGGTATAGGATCAATGTTTGTCCCCCTGGGAAACGTACTTCTATACATTTGCGGTAGGGTTGTGGGGTCTCGTTTCACTCGCCTCGTCATTTAGAACATGATAGGAAGTGTTCCCGTGCGAATCGGTGAAATTTTTGAAAAAAGTCACCGAGCCCCATATAGACCCATACTGGGGTATAGGTTCAATGTTTATCCTACTGGGAAACCCACTTCTATGCATTTGCGGTAGGGTTGTGGGGTCTCGTTTTACTCGTCTCGTCATTTAGAACATGATAGGAAGTGTCCCCGTGCGAATCGGTGAAATTTTGAAAAAGT
>JAVTVY010050200.1:0-23114 GCA_036873755.1 Hanleya hanleyi | reverse complement strand
TGTGTCAGAAATAGGGTATGTGTTTTCATGCTCACCTCCGTTACCTGCATTTCTAATACAATAACTGAATCTAGTGAAATTTATATTGTAGTTTATTAGAGCCTGTCTCTGCATGTTGTCGGTACGATGAATAGGTCATCGACTGGCGCGGTACTTTTCGACATACGTTCTACTAACATAAAATGTTCTCAACTCTGTTACCCTCAACTCCGTGACCCAGGAACAGTAACGGCGTTCGAAGCAATGGTAACGGAGTTGATAGACTACATTCATTATCAGTTATTTAAGTGACTGTGTCAAGGACACACCATACGACTTTCACCTAGAATAAATAAGATGACATCTATCTTCAACACCCTATAGCTGAAGAGCAAAGCTGAACACTAGGAGAGAAGAGCTATCTAAAAATTAATTTAAAAAGTTCGTTTTTTCGCGATAACTTTGGAGTTGAAAACCAAAATTTCTTCAAAGTTCCAAACGCATAATCTTATGAATTTTAGTATAATTTAGCGCTGTTTTTTTTCCAGCGAAACAATAAACCGTTAATTAGTTCAGAAGGCGTATATCATTGCCGCTATTATTATGCAAATGAGATAGATGACAATTTATGTTTTCATGTCAATCGATGCCAAGTTACATGCGTCCATATGGTTTTGAAATTCCATTACGAATCAAACTAATGACTCACCAGCGATGACATCTGGGAAAGTTAATAGTACCCAGTGTCAAATAGAGACTGCTATATAAATTCTCTGACGGTAGCACATAGGGCCCCCAAGTCATTTCTCGAGTACTCACTTAAATCACATCAAACCCTACCTCGTTGGTTCTGTGACGTTAATCACACTGCCATGTGGAATTAAAGTTATTTTATATCATGTCAACGAACATTGTTTCATGTATTTTGACATTCTGTTATCAGCTCCGTTACCCTTACTCAACTCCGTTACCCTGAGTCAACTCCGTTACCAGGACATAAATTTCGGTTTCCATGGCAGACGATTTAGAGTTCTTTGGAAATATATGTATGGGATATTAGCACTTTATACACACGTGTATGCACTAATAAACTGAATTATGAGAGACAGCTGAATTTTATTTTAGAAAGGTTGATATGCGAGGGAAAAACCCCAAACATGGTATTGCTCTGTTATGTAATCTATAATGACCAAAATCTACAAGTAAAAAGACTTTCATTCATTGTTAAAATATGCAGTTGGGGTCTGACTACTGGAAAATAGGGGGGTCGTGTTAATCTTCGTAGTATCCGTAAAAATGTTTATTGTTTATATCCTGGTAACGGAGTTGAAGATATACCGGAGTTCATTCCCATCTCAGGCTTGTGTGTCTAAAAGTTTAGTCCAATCATCAGAGCTTATGAAAATAAAAAAATTTTGCAAAACCACACGAACTGGTTTTGAATAAAAATGGAACCCCAACTTTGCCCGTAGCTAGATTTTCACCCTTCTGCAACGGACTGTCGTCTCGCCTGTGTGTCAATATTTTGTGAAGCTGGAAGAGGCTAATCACTGATAAACAAGGATTCCTATGAAAGGTAAGATGATTTTTAATCTAATCGTTTTATTTTTCATGACAAACGGTCTCGGGAAATAGGAGCCTCCGGGTATTTTCCCAACAAATAGAACTGAGGAATGGCTTGATTTGATGTTTATGATGTGAGTTCTCAATACAGGCGTCAGGCCGGACATAGAGACATCTGCACAAAACTGAATTGGTTACCTAGCTAAAACGGTTCTCCACAATTCAGAATCAGCAGGTGGACCAGTAGCGTTCCGTCGGGTATCCACCTGTAGCTGATTGATTGGAAATACCAGTTCTGTTGACCAAAACGTACCTAAAATACAGATCCAAGTGTGGAGGTTCATTCATATATACGATAACGAAAAATATAATGCTCCATCAAAAGTCGAACAATATCATACTAACGTTTTAAAGTTCGACAAATTGCACGCGGTTCTATATCAGTCATCAGTTTAAGTCAATCAGCTGTGTCCACGGTCTTATTTCTTCGACACCTGTCTATCGAAATCTCTTACAGTCACACCGATATAGAAACTAAACCCTTTTTTTAACGGTGGGCGGGAAATAAGCAGCTAGCCCGCTGGAGAGAAAAACAACTTTTGACCAGACGACATTGGCGACGTTGCCTTTCAAAACAATAGCTACGCGACTCGGATAATAGTAAATGCGGTTACCGCCCATCGTACCCATATACCGGGACGAACAGGCCCAGGCAAATCTTGCTCAACATTCGATTTGACTGCTTCGAGCAGATACTTAAAAAGAACCCCTGTCATGTTTAATCAAATCGAATAGCGAGTGTGAAATCATCGGGATGACTCAAACGGCACATTTATAGTCCTCGCTGTATTTATCCAATATACCTTATAGGCCTACGTGATATGAGCGGTATCGCGCTTATAATCCAGATATTTGGTAGTCCAACACTCACTTCGTGAACTGGGATCATTGATGACACCATCTGTATAGACTCCGACTTGAACATTACTCTCCCAGTCCATTCGTACCAGAGGATAACCACCATCCAGGTATGCCTACATGATAAAGTAAGATCAAGAACATATGCTCACTATAGACAGTGGATTCCATAATGGACTTGGATACTGATACAAATACAAAGAATTGCATTTTTCGGAGGACAAACAGACGTTGCCAACTTGTTATTCACAAACTCTCGCTTTGAGTGTTTTATCGGGCTTCGCAAATATCTAAGAAATAGGGACTGTGCCTGAAATGGTTGATATCAAGTAATTTTTCTGTATTTAGATTTGTTTTAGAAAAAAATAGTTGTTATTGTTACCTTTGGAAGCATCAGATCGGCGGTTGTCTGTAGTACATTGACTGAGATCTGTTTATAGCTAGAAGCAGATTAAAAAAAAATATTGGTTCGTTTAGCACATACAGAATGAGAGTTTCGTTTGGTGATACAAGAGATGGCGTGTTAAGTTGTATGTTATTAGACGTGCATAAGAAACTAATAAAGACGGACATCAAAGACGGAAGCACCCACAAAGTTATTATCCTGGGATGTGCAATTAAAACTGATGTTACAAGTCAAAAATTGCCATTCAAACTCATTTTCCGGTATGTAGGACAGAAGGCGGTTTTAAATGCGATTCCATGAAATTATTTAAACTAGAAATACGAGGAAGGGCTATGAACCCTCTATTCCGCTACTTCCGAATTCTTGGAATGGAGCTTGATTTGTATTTGGGGAACTGGTGGCAAGGATGAGCCGTGGAGTGGAATAATTAAACTTCAATGAATGCAAACTTACTTGTGTGTGCTGCCATCAACATCAAAATAAATCTGTTCGAATGTAAAAGTATATGTAAATGTATAGCAAACTATACATAAAAAACACTCCGGAGATTGATTGGTTGTATTTTACATAAAGAGTGACGATTGAACGAATATTTTTTATCTTTTCTGATTTTCATATGGACATATATATATGTGTTAGATCAGAACGCTTTTGCCTTGACTGTCAGTGTCACCATTATAACATGTTATGATATGTCTGTCAATTCCTACAGTAGATAAATGGGAGAAATGTACATGTAGTACACTGATTCTCACAGCTGTCAAAGTGTAATGAACTTTGTGAGTACTTACCTCGAAGGCATTATCCAGGAAAACTAAAATTATAACAAGAAAGAAAACATTCTGTTAACTATTACATCCATACAAGTTTTGTAAGTCGAGTAGAAACTGGAAATTGCTGGAATATGAAAAGAAAACGCATAAGTTCAGAAGATAAACAAACACATATATTGCACAAATAATTGGAATATGTTATTTTTGTTTTGATATTGCTTATGTATTCATCTAGATTGTCATTTACAAAGTCAGAAAAAACTGGATTGATACAATAGTTTTGGATACAAACTTAATGGGCACGTAGACCAATATAGTTAACAATACAATGAAACAGTACCCAAATAAGGCATGATGCCCAGACATGGCGCGTGGTGACCGTTATTCTCCAGAAAGTTGAAAGGGGTTGCTGTTGCCGAATATCCTGGTTTTGTCAGGCGACAGAAAATATTGAAAGAAAGCATCGAGGACATATCTGTGAACCAAACGTCAATCAAAGTCTAATTGGAAAGGCGGAATTTATCGTGGTTGTCATATTACCGGATCTCAACCCCCGGCCCCCCCCCCCCACCAAAAAAACACCAAACAGCTAACATGAATTTTCATGGCGTTACCTCAAGATGGAATTTCCCTGATATACAAGTACCATCTTGGCTTACCTAGCTAGACTGAGTCAGGTATGTACTCAATCCATCTATCAGTCAGTTGAATTATCAGGGTTTAATTGAATTATTGCCGAATGGCATGTCACGTTTATATGTCTGAGCTGAATTGTTTTGACTTGGTACGGTTTAAGTACCACATTTTGAATGCGCAAGTATGTCGTAATACCAACCACCATCCAATTTCAGTCAACATCGTATCGCTTGTTATTTGATTAATAAAAACAGGTTCTTTTTCAGTCAGCATTCTATTGAATATACATTTGCCACTCGGATGTATAGGTTTCGCGGGATCACAGATCATCGTCCCTACACATGTTTCCTGCACTGCGTTAGCCGTAGTAGACTAGCCGTAGATAGTAAGATGAGATCACAGGGCTTTGCGCCTCCCACGAATAAACATTACAATCTTGGGACCAATTTATTCGTTTTCCTCCAAGATATCGGGTAAAACCATCAGTTTTAGTGTCACAATCGCCTGAATTGTTGTGAATAGCAAGCGTCAGATCGGATATTCAATATTTAGTCGTCAGTAGTAATATAAGGCTAAATGCCGTCGTATTGACACCAGCGGGCGCTGTTGACCTATTTGTGACGTCTCTTCCGGTTCCGGTCACGTGACGGGAAGTGATCTTTGACCCCTGCGCACCATTATTAATATCCGGTATTGTGCGCATGAGCAAGGAACAAAGGTCACTTCCGGAAGTGATGTCACAAGTAGGTCAACAACGCCCTCTTGTGTCAATACGACGGCATTTAGCCTTATATTACTACTGTCGTCGTCCACAAACGAACTCCCCTGTCAATAAGCGAAAGTCCTATTTTGCATAACAGTTGGCACCATCATAGTATTTGAGCAGTTCCATTTTGGGTTTCGTGCTTTTTGGTTCCGGAAACCTATTGCGGACAACTGGGCCTATGATGATGCCACAGTGCGTTCCTAGTCTCAGCACAGCTGAATGTTGGAATGTTCATTGGGACGTTCATATGAATCGTCGTTCCTTCTATCCTTTCCTAGGATAAGAGATGGGGATTTCCTGTAACAGTCTGCTGTCCGAGAATTTTGAGTAGCAACATCCTTCAATTTGATAATTTTTATAGACATTGTGATTATCTTCAAAAAGTTAGAATATAAGACAAAGTTAGATACAGTTTATATGATTGATTTATGAATATGTTTACAAATCAGGGCTATTCCCTGTGTTTTCTGAGTAATCAAATGGAGCATGGGTCAGCCAACTAAACATTGTCTAGGAAAAACCTATGATTTTTTCTTTGTATTTCCTCATATAACAAAATTATGATTACAAAGTATTTATACCAGCGGTCTACCTTGAAAGGCTTTAAAAACAAAATTATCACAATCACCGGGGAGGAGTACAGTGCACAAGTCCAGCGAAATTTTATGGATATTTTGGATAGTTTCAAAAGAATTGTCTATTACTCGTTACTCCATGAGCTCTGGGCAAGTAAAAGATTATGATTCCAGAAAAACGAGACATGGAAATGCAAATATGATCTCCCAAAGCGTAGGTGATTTGGGACAGAAAATATGAACTCATATATAGCGTCGATGAAAATAAATCCCGGAAAAGGGATGCAGCCTTTCTCTGAATAGGACAGTATGGTTGAGGCAAATATGACGAATTATGATCCCGAAACAGTTATCTTGTTATCGGAAAAAGTCGACTAAACGAAGATAGAATGGTTCGAGTCTCGCAGAACAAATTGATATCCCAGTGTTTTTACCATGAGAATCGTGTTGGGTTTGGTTCGCCCAGACTTCGACGTCCTGTAGATATGCAGCCACGTACACATTGGAATCGTCCCATCTTATCTTCACTTTGGTATCTAAATGTGGCGTCGGATAATCCTCACCTCTTATATCTTCAAGAAGATAATCGATCAACCGGAAGGTGATTAAATGCTGCTAACTAATCCTCTAAGTGCTTTACATAGTTCGCTAACAGAAATTACATTTTGAACAAAACGGCATGGTCCGTAAAGCCATCTGTAAATATTACTATTCGAATTAAAATTTTCTTTGGATAAAGTACAAAACCACATGATACACAGCAAATACTGCGTAACAATACCATTCCAAACATACACATTCTAATGGGATATATTTTTCATCAAACCTGTATCCATATAAGAAAATGGGGCGAACAAATCATACAGAACGACAGAGATGTGCAGAAATGACTCACCAAGAAAGTTTTCTGTCCATGGTACCTCATTCCAGGCGTCTTCATTGATATTCCCGTCCACTGTTATGGTCTTACCCTGGAGGTGGTAGACCACGTACGACCTGGGCTCAGGGATCTGACATGATTGGGCTATACACGCAGAGGAACGGCAAGCTTCAACGCATTTGTCCAAATTACTGAAGAACAATGAAAACAAACCCAAATAAGTTTGTTAGTTGTCCCCGGAATCTATTTTCGGGGAGATGAATTGGTCACCAACCCTAATAATAAAGTGGTCAAATTGGTCACAAATAGCATGATATTAAGTTCATATTACTTTCATTCTTCAACCTCGTCACCAGGTGTATGCTCATTGTAACACAATAACTAATTTCGTCTAATCCGGACTAGGAGCGTTTGAACGTCACGTGTTTTACATCTTCATTGTGTTCAAATGAACAATCACAATCAAAGCGTGACTGAAATACATCGTACTCTGAAAACCCACTTGGGAATTCATTTTGATGGAGAATACTGGTAAGTGATAAGGAAATTAGTTAAAGAACATCATCATGTCTGGCCCACTTATTGGAAAGTGTACAAGGCTTCTCTTTTGCTGGAAACCATCTTGTTTTGTTTTTTTAACTTTTATTCGATACATATTTGGAATTGATGCTGTGGTACGAAAAAGGTCTTCCGTTTATTGACGCAGAAATTCGTTTTTTTGTATGACGGCTGAATATTGAATTTCGGGTCTGACGCCTAAAATGTAGGCTAGATTTCTACGTGACAACCAGCATAATGTATACTAGTCAACCATAAGCATCCACTGGCAACGTATATGCTCGGATTCCTGGCCCTGACCAGCCAAGACGTCCAGTGAGTCTTACCGCTCTGGCACGACAAATGTATTTGCAAGCTTAGCCGTTGCTAAGAAAACCGTTTTGTATGGAAATTGTTCATTGCATATCGCACATTATTAGTCATATGTACTTATACAGTAGTAAATTTCATACTGCTATTGGAAATGATTACTACAGAAGAATCCTTTGAATTCGTAATCCAAGGGAACAAAACAAAAACATAGTATGAACACCACTGTCCAACCTCCTTCATAGGTGTGTACATTCCTTAAGTTGTGCAGGATGTTGACCTCTGCTACGTATAACGATGAGTCAAGGAACAAAATAGTCTATCGAAGATCACAAAATACTGTATCGAAGAAGCATCATATGCCGTTTCATAAGACAATAAAATTATAAACCAATGGTTATATGTTTAGTTATGAATGACTGCAGACCAATAGTTAAATTGACAGATTTTAGATGTTGGGAAGCTGACGTATAATGTTATATACGATGGACACAATCCAATTGTTAGAAAGGCGGCGTCTGTGTCTTCGTTTGATAAAATAATGACGTTCAAGGACAATGGTATTCGTCGATGTGTCATGTACGAACAACGATGAATGAGCAACTGAAATATTCAGTAAGTTCCTTAAACCATCTATCATAGCGAATACGTGGCGCCTAAAATAAGGCCTATAGTTTAATCGGAAAACTAAAACACAGAAAAGTGTAGATAAGCATCCATTTCAAGACAAAATACCAGGACAGAAGAAAAGACACATTCGCACAAAGCAATAGCGATTCAATCGTTTATATTTGAGAAGAAAAAAACATATAGACGAACCGACAGATATCAGGAAACGATAACTGAAAACGCGTCAGAACGGTACTTGGCATTCTTGCGTTACCCTGGTCAACGTTTGAGCTACAACAACCCCTTATCCTATCCGTGAATATTCACTTTCTTGGTCATAGACAGTTATCCCCGGATAACCTAGAACATATTCTCGGGATATTAGCTCATGCAAGGGGATATACCGCTTTTCAATGTGACTTGACATGTTAGCAAATGGAGCAATAGCCAACTTGCCCATTTGCCACTATTAGAAATCCCGTAATTTCACGTCACTTCGTCTTACATGATCGATATGATAAATTCTCTCTCGTAGCAATGCATGATACGAAAATCTTCTTCACCCGTGGCTTTGCCTAGCGTTCAGTTCACATAGCACCTAATTCGAGAAAAAATTTCCTCAACTTACGTAGTCTTTGAGCTTTGAGCTTTGCCGCATCATAACTGGCTGGACATTATTTTATTACACGATAGCACGAGCACATTATTCGTGACCAGTGGTCTGTGAGTTTTCCTTTCAAGAGTGCTTACCTCATCAACAAATTGGAAAAGAAATATATTTAGGTTTGTAGATATTTTGATTATTGTAGCAGACGCTTTGTGTGGTCGATGGCTGCTTACTGAATGTCGGAGCTGACTCCTGTATCTAATAACTCGACCCGTTTATCATATATAGTGACAGAAAGCCTAAAGCCAAAGTCCAGTTACCATTGACCTGGAGTAGTTTAGAATCATTTTCTAGTCTAAATCATGCTAGAAGTATTCAGTCTCCGCTCACTCTCGTCACAAAATGAAATCAAATTTGAACTGATTGCAGAATTTTATTTGTGTCTTACGTCCAACATTTTCTGTGATATTTTACATTAACCTAACATGTGTACGTCTGTCGGATGCCATTCAAGGGCTTAGGATATTTGCAAGGACGGATGCTGGAGGGTTGCCGTCTGGGTGCCGACAACAATACATTTCCATGAGCTCAGTAGTATATAGACAGCAAAATGAGCCCTATTGACCCCGGAAATTAGCATGTTTTGTGGAGGTCACGTGGAGGTAGCCAATCAGAAGCGCGTATTGTGTCACATGGGGTGTGGATGTGGTGGATGGGTGGTGGGTTTAAGATGGCGGCCGGTGTGAGTGAGTGCAAGTGTGGTGGATGGGTGGTGGGTTTAAGATGGCGGCTGTGGTGGATGGGTGGTGGGTTTAAGATGGCGGCCGGTGTGAGTGAGTGCAAGTGTGGTGGATGGGTGGTGGGTTTAAGATGGCGGCTGTGGTGGATGGGTGGTGGGTTTAAGATGGCGGCCGGTGTGAGTGAGTGCAAGTGTGGTGGATGGGTGGTGGGTTTAAGATGGCGGCCGGTGTGAGTGAGTGCAAGTGTGGTGGATGGGTGGTGGGTTTAAGATGGCGGCTGTGGTGGATGGGTGGTGGGTTTAAGATGGCGGCCGGTGTGAGTGAGTGCAAGTGTGGTGGATGGGTGGTGGGTTTAAGATGGCGGCCGGTGTGAGTGAGTGCAAGATGTGAAAGATGTATTCATCCGCGGTCATGTCCGGCGGTGATTCGGTCGCGGGAAAAACCTTCCGCGGAGAAAAAGTAGTCCGTAGATAAAATGGTGCGATGGGGTCGAGTGAGGTATCAAAGTGACTTTACCGAAGATACACGGACTTTAACGAAAAGACACGGACGTACACGAAAAGACGCGAAGGTGAACGCCATTGTGGGAAACCCCCCACAGACAGGTCAGTACATGCATTCCTATGATGTTCACGCATAATAAAAAGGATTGATCTGTAATCTGTGTTGTTGTTGTTGTTGTTATTGTTGCTCCCTTTTTTGGACTAACCCATCAGAATAGTATGTATCACGGACTACACCCGTAGAGCTACATCTGGTCTATAAAACACGTCCCTCCGCATCCCACACCTTCATTTCTACAGAGCCATGGCGGAGATCCAGCCCCATGCGACTCGCATTTTACAGTATGCCACCGTGGTGAATTCATTCACGGGTTACCGAGCAGTGGTCCGGTCCATGTTTGCAGATGGTGATGACAACGAGGGACGACGCCAGATCCTGAACGAGTTCACAGAAGCGGTCCTCCACAGAGTGCACTCGATGGAGAGGCGTGCCATCACTCACCACTACTGGACTATGACAGCCATCCTTGATGCTCGCGCTATGGACCAGGAGAGCTCACGCCGGAACCAGTGCCGGCTGGTTGGCCTCATACTAGTCTGTGCCCTATTGACCCTGGCGCTGTGGTATTGACACTATAAATACGAGGGTCAGACAGAGTGTGTGTCATTCACCGTTCGACATTTGGACCAAGCATGTCACCCGTCCTACGAGCCATTCTGCCCCTTACACCCCGGGTGGGGTTGCACGTCTATGAAGATAAAGTCACCCTGGTGGAAGACCGTGGAGCTATTTGCTGGGCGCCCGCTGAGACCGTATCGAATACGGTCACACTACCTCGTGACGGCTGGACCAAATTTAAACGGGTGTTGAGCGGCGAGCTCGACGGAAACCTCAGCCACATAGACAATGCCATCTACGTATACCGTACCTCCCTCTTCCTACGCCTGGGCCGCTACCAAGACCCTACGCGAGGCTTCACCCTAGACCCCGATCTGTGGTCAGCCTTGGAGAAAGTGGTGCCTATTGTGGACCAGCTGTTTACACCGGACGAGCGATCATCACACCAGTTGGGGTGGGCTCGTGCTATTGAGGACGCGCTGGCTGAACCCCATGAACAACTACATGAACCCGACGACGATGCCATTGATTACCCCGCTACACTCAGTCAGCCCAATGACATGACCACCTGATCCTTTGATCTCACGGGTTCTCCCTATAAATACGAGAGACAGTGAAATCTGGTACCATTCACGTACTGACCATGACGGAGCATATAGTACTGGCGTATTTCAGCTTGACCCCCGAGGTTTTCCTGCACGTGTATGCGGATAAGGTCGATATCATGGAGGAGATGGGAGACGTCTGTGATGCGGACCCTACACAACCGTGCCCGGCTCACATTCGTCTGTCCCGGGAGGGCTGGACCAAATTCAAACGGGTGTTGTCTGGTGAACTGGACGGCGACCTCATCCACTTGTGTCACGATGTGTACATCCGACGCGGCCCTTTCTTTTGCTCAATTGGCTCGGCTAGATGGAGGTACAGTGCATTTTACCCTTCACCCTTGATCTATGGTCCGCATTGGAAATGATGCTGCAGATGTGGATGAAGTGGGCTTATCAAGCAGTCATCAGACGAGTTGACTGGTCATTTACCATGGCCACTGTGGAAGCCACGAAGAAAATCAGAAAGAAACTCGGCCCAAGATATACCCGTTATAAATAAACGATAGAGCCAGGGTCCATCATCATTTGTCACCATGAAGAGCTGGGAGAAGGTGTTGGATAACTTATACTACAGTCCCGACAGTCCGGCGGCCTATAGTGCATTGACGGCTCTCTATCGAGCGGCCAAACCCCAGGGGATACAACGTGCTCAGGTCCGAGATTGGTTAAGAAAAAAAGACACCTATACCTTACATCGAGCTGTCCGTCGCCATTTTCTACGGAACCGGGTCATCGTGGGAGGAATAGATGCCCAGTGGCAAGCGGATTTGGTGGATATGAGCGCCTTTGCCAAACACAACGATGAGAATCGGTATATCTTGACGTGCATCGATATTCTATCCAAGTATGCGTGGGTGGTACCCATCCGGACGAAAACGGGGGCAAATCTCATAGCGGCGTTCAAAGACATCTTCTAGACCGGGCGCAAACCTTTGTATTTGCAAACCGACGAAGGCACGGAATTCCTCAACAGACCGTTCCAAGCCTTTCTCAAGAAACAGAAGGTGTTTTTCTTCCATACGTACAACGAGACCAAGGCTTCCGTGGGGGAAAGGTTCAACAGGACATTCAAAGGCCGCATGTATAAATATTTCACCTATAAGAATACAAGGCGGTACATCGATGTTCTACCGAAACTGGTGAGGGATTACAATCGAGCCTATCATCGAAGTATGCAGAGAGCCCCCATTACCGTGACCCAACGCAATGAAGCCCAAGTCCGGCGTGTCTTGTACCCCAGGCCATCGCAACGAGCACCGAAGGCGATGTTCAAGGTCGGGGACCCTGTACGGATCAGTAAAGTCAAGGGCAAGTTCGAGAAAAGTTACTTGCCCAACTGGAGCGATGAGCACTTCCTGATTAAACGGCGCCTACCCCGACAGCGGCGAGTCTACGAACTGGAAGATCTTCAAGGGGAACCGTTGCTAGGGACGTTTTACGAGACGGAATTACAGCCTGTCGTAAAACACAGCAAGACTACTACACGGTGGAGCAGATTTTGAAAACGGAACGTCGACGTGGCAAACTGTTTCATTTCGTCAAATGGCAAGGCTGGCCCAGTTCCTTCAATTCCTGGGTCGCTGCCAACCAGGTGAAACGACTATAAAACCAGACACCACTGCCGTCCTCCTTCATTCCACGTCCAACCATGAACACGGTGCAACCGTCTCTGAACAGAGCGTCTTCCAAATCGCGCAAAGTGCAAGTAGGCTTTGGGGTGATAGTGCTAATCCTGCTGAGTGTGTTGTACGGAGGTGTGTTTTACGACGTAGCCTATGTCAGTACGTTACTTAACCAACTGAGAACACCAGCCATCAGTGAAACGGGTCTACAGAGAGCATCAGTCGTATCGAGCCCAGTCACCACCACATCCCGTGTACAAGCCACGTCGAGGTCTACACTTACACCAAGCACACCTACTACGTCTCAAGACCCACCGGATTTCATCCCTCACAGTGAACCGACCACCCACGTTGTACCCATCACCACCATCATCATCCCTGAACGTGAACAGACAACGACGACTGACGTTGTACCCACCACCACTCCAGTTCACTCGTACCAAATTTACAAGAGCGGGTTACCACGACAACGGATACACCTCGAACCATGGACCCCCGTTGGCAGCATCCCTTCACGTGTCTCATCGCAGGACCGACGGGTTCCGGCAAAACGCATTTCGTCAGGAAGCTCCTTCAACACACCGACAGCATGATCACTCCACCCATTGCCAGAGTCGTGTGGTGTTACGGAGAATGGCAGGCAGCGTATGCAGCAATGCCCCACATCACGTTCGTGGAAGGCCTACCTAACCTGGCCGATTTGGAACCCGACACCCTGGTGGTTCTGGATGATCTCATGGCGGAGACGGATGCGCGGGTCACCCAACTCTTTACCAAAGGCAGCCACCATCGACGGCTCAGCATCATCTACATTGTGCAGAATCTGTTCAGTAAAAACAAAGAACATCAGCTTAAATGCCCACTATCTGGTGGTCTTCAAAAACCCGAGAGATACCACTCAACTGCTGCACCTGGCGAGACAGATATATCCCGGCCGCACACCGTTTGCGTTGGAAGCCTTTAAAGATACAACAACCCCTCAGCACGGGTATATGCTGTTCGACCTCAAGCAAGCCACCCCTGACCACCTTCGACTACGGACCGGCATCTTTCCCGGAGAGACCCACCACGTGTACTTGCAAAAATAATGTAAACACACCCACAGTGGCTCCCCCAGCTGGGGTCTGTGTGTTTGATGATGGGGATAATAACAAGAATGAATACCACAGCAGGGTTGATTTTTTGTCTCTGAAGTAGATAAAAAGAGCAGCGTTGTGGGTTCTAGCATTAGTTGTACAGGATGTCTGCGCGAGTACGGAAGCACGCTCCCACGCTCCGTGTATTGAAGACGGCCCCACCCGAGTTAGTCGGAACCATTGTACGCGGTGCGGACCCTGACCTTGTACGCTGTCTGTGCGAGATCGGGTACAATCTGTTAAAAGGCAACGTACCACTGACTCCGGCTCAGAGACCAAGTTGGCCAAGCATAAGACAGGTCTACGAACCCTAGTCCATAAGCGGGTCCCACAAACACAAAAGAAAAAGGTGTTACAGAAAGGCGGCTTTCTCGGGGCCATCTTAGCACCGTTGGCCGCTTCTGTGTTGGGTCCAGTACTGGGTGGACTCTTCGGCTGACAATGAACCACACGAAAAAAATGGTCCTCGTCGAACCTCGGTTCCTTCAAAACCTCCAATCACCCTACCCTGTCCCACCTACGGTGAAGACCATAAACACCCTCGATGGAGAGATGCAACAGAACTTACAGAGACCGGGGTTAAGCGACAGTGAGAAAGTACAACGGCACAATGAGACGCTTCAACGGTACATGACGTTCATGGACCAATATAAAACCCTCTCTACCCCACTACCACCACCACCACCACCACCACCACCACCACCACGTGACACACCGCCGATCTCAGCACCGCTCCAACAGCCGGGTGAGGTAGCCCCCACAGCCCCACAGTGGGTGGAAGACGAAGTGCTGAAGAGTGTACCTGCCTCGTTCAAGAAACAAGCTGGCCTGGTATTACAACGGATGAAACAGAACCCTAACATGACTTGGAATGATAAAGGCGAACTCCTGGTACAGAATCAGGTGGTCCCCGGCACCCACATGACGGATTTAGTGAATGACTTGATGCGTCAACGCAGATCGCACACCGATCCTCGAGGATGGGAGGTCTTCGCTCAAGGCTTGAAAGACATGCATGTACCACAGGAATTGGTGGGGAACCCCCACCGCTGGGCCTTTATGCAGCAAACCCAGCAATTGCCGAGTGGCCCACTACCTTCTTGGGAATCCGAATGGGAACCGGAGTCACCCCCCAAAACACCACCACAAAGGGCACCTTCTTTTCGCGCCTATAAAAAACCACCCTTGATCAAGACACCCCACATCTCCAGAGCCGTGACACGTAGCAAGTCACCGCGACGAACACGACGCCGGACACAACCGCCCAAGGCCTGGAAGACCTATTAAAACCAACAGCAGCAGCAGGAGGACAGCTCAGTCGCCATGTTTTACCTCACCCTACCCAGTAACAGTTCGCTGGATGTGTTTCCTGACAACACCGTGGCCAAGTATGTGACTCAATTACCACAACCGTTGCATTTACCTGGACGCTGGGAATGTGGCCTCGTGGATATCCAACACCCTTACTCGTGGTACAACGTGCGAGCCAATGAAGTGTGGTACGAGGTGACCTACGAAGGAAAAGACACCCGACTCACTCTCCCTGAAGGCCAATACGATACTCCCAAGGAGTTCATGGGTGGACTGTCAAGACTGTTGCATTATAAGGCTCTACGGCAGGTCACGAATAGTTCAAAACCCATCCAAGCCTATCCCTTCAAGAATCACGTGAAGTTCGATTACAACGCACACAACGACAAGGCAGAGCTTATCGTCTCCGCCAACGCGAGTGTCGTACTGAGTCCTATGCTACAGCAAATGCTGGGTTTCGATCTACAGACGTTCGCTGGTCCCACCGAACACCATGGCGAGATCCCGATGGATATGAAGTCGGGTATGTACGGACTCTACGTCTACTCGGACGTGGTGGACAACCACATCGTGGGCGATATCGACACACCTCTGTTACGGGTGGTGCCCATTAAAAATAAGTATGGCGATCAAGTCACCCACAGTTTCACCCACATGCTCTACCTGCCTGTACGACAAACCCACATCAACACGATCACGGTGGATATAAGAGATGACACGGGACGACCGGTGGCATTCGAACGCGGAAAAGTGGTGCTGACACTTCATTTTCGACAAGCACGTGCTCCCCACTTTGTATAATGAAGGTGCCTTACGAGTGCGATGCACGCAGCTATATGGACTATTATGCCCAACAGGCTGGGGGTGGCTTTCCGGTGTTTAGTGGTGCACGCATGCAACGTGGACATGGACTGGGGAACATACTCGGGAGCATCGTCAAAACGTTCCTGCCCTTGGTGACTCGTGGGGTGAAAGCAATCGGCAAACAAGCGGTACGCAGTGGACTGGAAGTGGCCGGTGATGTATTGGGGGGTACGGCACCCAAAGAAGCCTTGAAACGGCGGGCCAAAGAAGCGGGAGGCGTCTTGGTGGCTAAAGCACGACGCACCGTAGGGAATAAAAGAGCTGCCCCATCGAGACCACGCACCAGTCGACGACCGACCCAGCGACGACGCACATCGAAGAAGACCCGGGATATCTTTTCTTAAAACATGTCCTTGATCCACGCCGAGTCCTGCCCCTCCACCAACAGTGAATTTGATTTGTGGACCGTGCCGCCCCCACAGACCAGTGCCGAACAAGGATTATGGGTGGAGCATCTCCCGCTGTCCAGCATCAACGCAACAGGACCCATCGAGTTCACCATCAGTAATGCGGATACGACCTATGTGGATTTAGCCCATACCTACTTGTATGTGAAAGCCAAGATCGTCAGTGGAGATGGCACCAGAATCGTCGACCAAGCAACGGTGGGCCCGACGAATCTCTGGATGCACTCGATGTTTCAACAGGTGGATATATTTCTCAGCGACAAACTCATCAGTGACTCGACCAACACGTACCCCTATCGAGCCTACATCGAAACGCTGTTGTCGCATGGGCGAGAGGCTAAAAAATCTCAATTGACAGCCGCTTTATTCTACCAGGACAAAGCCGAGCACATGGGCGCAGAGAACGACAATACGGGATATAGCCAACGGAAGGCTTTGACCGCGAACGGCGTCTCGGTGGATATGATCGGTCGACTGCACGCAGACATGTTCATGCAAGACCGATACCTCTTGAACAAGGTTCCCATCAAAATCCGACTGATACGGGCGCCTCCGACCTTCGCCTTGATGGCCACTAACGTAGAGGGGCATGTAGCTGACTATAAGATTGTCATCGAAGACGCGGTCCTGTATGTCCGAAAAGTGAAACCGAATCCAGCCGTTCAATTGGGACACATGAAAGCCTTGGAAACAAAACCAGCCCAGTACCCTATCCGACGTGTGCAAACCAAAGTGTTCTCTGTGTCTGCTGGAAATATGAGCGCCAACAAAGACAACCTGTTCCTGGGGGAACTACCCAAGCGATTGATCCTGGCCTGTGTGGAAAATACCAGTTTCAGTGGAGCCTACCCAGAGAATCCGTTTGACTTTAAACATTTCGGCATCAATTTTGTGGCCCTGCATGTGGATGGACAACAGGTGCCAGCCACGGCCTTAACCCCGAACTTTGGGCGCGCGAATTTCATTCGAGCCTATCAGAGCCTGTTTACAGCCACCGGTCAAATCAACCAGGACGAAGGGAATTTCATCAGTCGGGAGGCCTACGGGAACGGATACACGTTGTTCTGTTTCGATCTGACCCCCACCTTAGAGAACGACCATCAGCTGGCCCTGGCCAAGCAAGGCAATTTACGGTTGGAAATCCACTTTCAACGAGCCCTCCGGAGCACCGTCAATGTGATCTGCTACGCCGAGTTTGACAACATCATTCAAGTGGACAAGGCGCGCAACGTGCTGTGTGACTTCTCCACCTAACATGGATACAGAGCAGATAACCACCGTGCTGGAGAATGACCCAGAGACACGTAGGGTCTTTCAAGGGGTGTTCGCCCGAGATGTGTTCCATTAGACCGTATGTATCCTGCTGCTTACGTTCTCAACACGGACCCGATGGATCGACCCGGTGAACACTGGGTGGCCGTGTACTTGACAGAACAGCAGGGCGAATACTTTGACCCGTACGGCCTGCCACCCCTCCATCCTGATTTAACAGACTTCATGGATCAAGGCACAGAGACGTGGTGTTGGAATAGTCAAACGTTGCAAAGCCTGACCAGTGGCGTGTGCGGACAATATTGCTTGTTTTACCTGTACCATCGATGCCGGGGAAGACCCTTATCTACCATCGTACAGATATTTGACGAGTACTCCCAGGCCGAGGACCGCGATGTACTCGTCTATGACTGGGCCGCCCATCATTTCAATGTACAAGCCCCGTTCTGGGCTTAAGTTAATGACAAGCCCCTTGTTCTGGGCTTAAGTTTACAAGCCCCTTGTTCTGGGCTTCAATGTACAAGCCCCTTGTTCTGGGCTTCAGTTAATTACAAGCCCCTTGTTCTGGGCTTGAGTTTTCACGTGGTTGTTCTCACGTTGTTGTTGTTCAATGAATAAAAAAAAAGAGATCTCACCAAAAACCCTGTCTTGTGTGTTTTATTCATAATGCATCAATGCCCAATGTGGAGATTCAGTGAAACTGAAATCAGTGGTGTAGGATGGGACCAAAATGTAACCCATCAAGGTTAGAATGCAAGAGCACTATAGTAAAAATAGAGAGCCAATGAAATCAGCCCACAGACCAAGTACGTGTTTTTGGTCTAGGTTTGGAGCGGGCATTTCATTGAGGTACGTGTATACGGTGAGTGAAGAGACTCGTCCAACACGTATAGATTATGTTGATGACTATAAGTTCTAGGTAACCCATCAAGGTTAGAATGCAAGAGCACTATAGTAAAAAATAGAGAGCCAATGAAATCAGCCTACAGACCAAGTACGTGTCTTTGGTCTAGGTTTGGAGCGGGCATTTCATTGAGGTACGTGTATACGGTGAGTGAAGAGACTCGTCCAACACGTATAGATTATGACTATAAGTTCTATGAGCATAATGCATGAAACTGGTTTTGAACACCGTATTAGCCAATCAGTGGCCTAGAATGGAGCCAAAGGTAACCCATCCATGTCCAGAAAACATTACCCGGGTATACAAGAACCCAGATGTAGGCGCGGACGTCAGCGAAAGCACACCGTGAGTACCCCAATTCAATTGGCTGATTGTTCGACCGCTGATTGGTTCTTTTTCTCGACCGCTGATTGGCTCTTTTTCTCGACCGCTGATTGATCCAAATGGAACTGCCCATCTTTCCCAGGTTCATCTAGAATCCCCTTTTTTGTGCTCAAGCTCTGACTATAGCGATGCCGCAACATTGTCTCATTGGACATTGGACCGTCTGACCTGGAGGTGACCCTTTGACCTTTTGACCCGCGTCCGCGCGCGCGCGCGCACTGCCGGGGATGACGCGGGATGACGCGCGCGCGCTGCGGGGCGCTGGGGCGGGGCGGGAAAACACCCCGGCGGTTGAACATTGGAACTCTTGTGGGTTTGGAGGATGAACATACGGACGTCTAAGGGGGAAAATTGGAACTCTTCTATGTTTGGAGGTAGTTTTTAGTGAAAACCCGGAAGTGACGTCACAACCCACGTGACCTGCGTATATACTCCTATAAAATAGAGCCGATTTTATTTCTTTGGAAGGGGCAAGGTGAATAGGACTTGCGCTTTTTATACTACTAAACTGTGAAGTAGATTACATCTTACATAGGCCTTAAGGCCGTGATATGCATATGAAGTATTCTGGGGCATGGTCAGTACTTCCCAATTTTCCCTTCATCTACTACTCGCCGATTTTTTTATTTTTTTTAATTTTTTTTATTATTATTATTATTATTATTTATTTATTATTTTTTATCCAACCCAAAGATAATATATGCCACCCTACGCTACGTAACTGTTGCTAAAACCATATAAGGGGGTTCCCGGTAAATTTGAACAAATGATGACGTCATGACCGAAATATCAACAACGCAGTTTCCACTGAGGCCGTGTCTTGGCCAAAACCGATAATGTCGGTGTGAATTTCAATGGATGTAGGCGAAATAAACGTAAGCTATCCTTCTATCACACACACAAACTCATGTTGGCCGCTCTCAAATTTTCGTACAGGCCTTATTGCGAGAACTTGTGCGAGACGTGTGCACGAAAACTACGTGCGAAATCAGGCCTATTTTCTCATCGCATGGGCGGAAACAACTGCCGATATTCTATTCTGTGAAAGCTGGATGTGATGAAAACGCACTGAGTCACATGTGCACTCGCAACAATTCGCAACAGTGTAATGAAATGTGTTCATTTTTTAGGCGCTCATTTTCTACGACCTATACAGCCAACGTGGTTTATTAATATGCACACACATATCTTTTTCTTATAGTTCATTGGCTGAACACCCTCTGTTTTACCACACCCATCCCACGTGGGTGTATGGGAGGGAGAAATTGATCTACCGTCACACCCCAGAAACAGAAAACCGCTGGAGTGTCGACACCATAACACCAGGCAGAGCCAGGAAACATGTGTGTGTGTGTGCCGTTGGCCGAAATCATTAGCTTGATAGTTTAGTGTTTCCATTTCATTCATGTGGTAAACTGAAGACCGAATTTATACCGATGGAAATATCTGTGAATTTCGAAAAAATCCGTGACAAGCCAAGAAACAGAAAACCGCTGGGATGTAGACACCAAACCAGGAAGCATGTGTGTGCCGCTGACCAAAATGATTAGCTTCATAGATTAGTGCGTTCATTTCATCCATGTGGTATACTGAACACCGGATTTACCGATGGAAATATCTGTGAATTTCGAAAAAATATATATGGAATGAGATTCGTGGTGATACCCATATTTTTTTAGGATACGAATGCATGGTGATGAAGGCTTCATGGTGTGTTATACCCACCTAGGAAAAAAACAGCCTCCAGATATGCATCAAACGCCCGGGAGTATGGAATATAGGTATACATCTGGACTAAACTCTTTTATCAGGTAAGCTAGACTTTAGTACTATACTTGCGTTGAAACCCATGCAGACAACCTATTCAAATTTCAATGCATTGGCAACATAGCGTCGCACGAAATATACACGCCCCTGTTGACCAGGATTTTTTATACTCCCACAACAACAGACAATTTGAAGACAATTTTCTAGCGAGGTGTATACTCTTCTTTTTGTGGACGCTAAATATAGGGGAGAAAATGGCAACATTGTGACCAAACCATAACAGTTGACAGCTGTAAAAATAGATACCGTGGCATATGACAAACGAACACCCGACCGGCTTCCAACAAATATGGCGGCGGGTATTCGAAGCTCGAAGTCAGAAAATTGCCAAACTTCAAAAATTCAGATCTCATCAACCAGAACGTCTTATGTGCTGACAGTTATTGACTATATCGTAAAATATGTATACTTGCTAACCTTAGTTGGATTCGTGATGAAATAATTTAGAAATAAGTAATTCGAGCACTTTTTGTGACATAGCAAAACGAAGATGACAGCCGTTTCCCTTTTCGCTGCGATGGTTTACACGAAAAACCGGCTCAGTTATAAAAATCCATATCTCCGTAAATATGAAATGTCCAAACTTTTTACGTCAAGACAATATTCTCTTATATGTGTACTTCCTATTTCCCGCAGGAATTTATGCAATATAAATTCTTTCCGCAATAAACTTACAATTTACTGGTAATGGTAACGAAATTCTCCGTCTCAATTTGAGCTTCTTGTACGGTGGCGGAACGCCAAGATCAAAGAGCGCGTGCTGCAACGTAGCAGATCACGTGAGGGTCTAAATATAGATCGTTTGTTTACATATATCAGCTGATCGTGTCTGATATATAACAAACAATACCTTATAACAACAGTACTTTCCGTAATATCTGAATAGTTGATACTCGATGACCAAAATGATTAGCTTCATAGTTTAGTGCGTTCATTTCATCCATGTGGTATACTGAACACCGGATTTACCGATGGAAATATATGTGAATTTCGAAAAAATATATATGGAATGAGATTCGTGGTGATACCCATATTTTTTTAGAATACGAATCCATCGTGATGAAGGCTTCATGGTGTGTTATACCCACATAGGAAAAAAAACAGCCCCCAGATATGCATCAAACGCCCGAGAGTATGGAATATAGGTATACATCTGGACTAAACTCTTTTATCAGGTAAGCTAGACTTTAGTACTATACTTGCGTTGAAACCCATGCAGACAACCTATTCAAATTTCAATGCATTGTCAACATAGCGTCGCACGAAATATACGCGCCCCTGTTGACCAGGATTTTTTTATACTCCCACAACAACAGACAATTTGAAGACAATTTTCTAGCGGGGTGTTTTCTTGAACATAATTGCTGTAATATACTGTTCTTTTTGTGGACGCTAAATATAGGGGAGAAAATGGCAACATTGTGACCAAACCATAACAGTTGACAGCTGTAAAAATAGATACCGTGGCATAAAATGAGAGAGAACATTTCAATCTGCCAATTTTCGAGATGAAAAATTTTTCTTGACGAAATAGAAATGAACGCGAATCTATATTCTACAAAACATTTTTTCTTGACGAAATAGAAATGAACGCGAATCTATATTCTACAAAACACTAGAAAATATTAGCGTAGGTGAATTTAGACTCATTTTAGACTGTTTTGTGCTTTCATCGAAAGTGAAAACACATCTCGAAAAGTGTGTAGCAGTGTCGATATAAATCTTCAACCTAGATGTAAAAAATAGATACCGTGGCATAAATTAGAGAGAGCATTTCAGTACACCTAAAAAAATGAAACCTGGACGGGTATCCTTCATCTCGAGGGGTCGCAAGTTCGATTCTTGCTTTCATTATGTGAGTATGTGTTGGACATGTGATCTTTAAATTTTATTATCACCAGACTAGCTTGAATGTTTTATGAACGCTAAATGTAGGGAGGGGGAAAATGGCAACATTGTGGCCTAACCATAACAGTTGACAGCTGGAAAAGATGTAAAAATAGATAAAAATTAGATAGAGCAGCTCAATACACCTAAACGGTATAGTTCAACCCCACCCCCTCCCCTAAGCTTCACTTTGATACCTCACTCGACCCCATCGCACCATTTTATCTAGGGACTACTTTTTCTCCGCGGAAGGTTTTTCCCGCGACCGAATCACCGCCAGACATGACCGCGGATGAATACATCTTTCACATCTTGCACTCACTCACACCGGCCGCCATCTTAAACCCACCACCCATCCACCACAGCCGCCATCTTAAACCCACCACCCATCCACCACACTTGCACTCACTCACACCGGCCGCCATCTTAAACCCACCACCCATCCACCACA